>CM039680.1:168263289-168308289 GCA_022537955.1 Schmidtea mediterranea
GCTTCTGGACAATTTTCCACATCTAATAATGAATACTTTTGCCCCCATTTTGGGTTCTGACAATCATAGGCTATAATCGCATTACTTCCTTTGATTAAATCTAATAATAGTGTTATTATTACTATTGTTATTGAGATATTTGATTTTCCTTCACTTCTATTTGGTTTTTTCGTCGTTTTGTTCACAAGATTTTTTACAATTTCTTCGGTATCATCATTTTCTATCGTTTCGCTTTCACTCGTTTTTAATGTTTCATCATACATTATTTTCCAACCTCCTTTCAGTTTTATCCATGGCATCACATCAGCTTTTAATCTCTGATATATTATTTTAGCTACTTCATTTATTTGCTCCTTTGGATTTGATCTTAGGAGTTTTTTATATCTCACAATTAGATATGCCATTGCCGTAATTACTTTATCTCTATTTATACCAGTTGTGAAGAGTATCCTTAAAACCACCTCCTCCTTTACATCCTCTGCACTCAACTCTCTGACCTCTTTTTCCATTAATCTGATTTTTTGTATCATATTTTCAATTAATGCTGATGGTTTTGTTTCTGGATACCGTTTTGGGTTCATTGCTTTTAGAAGTTCAATTATCATAATTAAATCGTTATTATCGTCTGCTACTCTTGGATTTTCATGTCTCTTTTTGTTTGCTATTTCTCTCAAACGCTCTGCAGTTTTTCGATCATCTAATTTCTCTGCTATTTCTGACTTTCGAGGTCGTCCTCTACCTCGCTTCATTGTTTCAGCATCTTGCATTATTGCCTGTTTGGAGATCGTTTCTATTGTCCCCTGCAAATTACCATATTTATTATCCAATTGTTGAAAAATTATCTCTTTTTCTAGTGGTGACTTTGCACTTCCTTCGGATGGTTGATCCCACATTTTAAATAACATATCATAATCATTTTCTTCATTTAGTTCAACAGACGGAGTTGCTATTCTTGAGCTAGTTTCTCTATTTATTACTGCAGATATAGTATTCTCGCCTATTGTATTTATTCCATAATCAATCAGGTATTCGCCATCTTTCAACTCAATATCGTTAAAATATAATTTTATTTCATCATTTGGTCCCATTTTTCGAGGCCATTTATCTCTTGCCAATTGTCGTATTTTGTTTACCATTGTACACACATGGACTTCTGTTTTCGATAATATCATTTGGAGAAAATATTCGTCTTTAGTATCCAATGTTATTTTTAGAGGTTCATGAAATTTCGGACTTTTTGTCACAAATTCTCCGTAACCTTTAATCATCTCTTTTAACTCTATTTCTAATTCAAACACTCGTGTTTCTCTCTGTCTCATTACCATTAATGGGATTAAACTGGTTAAATATTCTGGATTAATTCTGCTTACTTGAACTTTATTTATTACTCTCAATGTTTCATTATCATCATAAGGTCGTTTTTTCAAAACTTATTTTAATTCCTCTTTCATTTTTTTCTGCCTCTCAGTTTCCTCGTTATCAATATCAACTTCATTTATAAAACACTCATACTCATTAAGTGACACCTCCGACTTTCTCTCCATGAGTCGGCTATATTGAGTTTTAAACTCCTTTAATTCTTCTCTCAAAGTATTTATTTCATTATTCGTATTAGTAATTTCTACTCCATTTATTTGTTTCACTCCTGGTTCACTTTTAAATTTTACTCTATTTGGTGACTCGTTTCTCTGATTGGTACAAACCTTTGCTAAATGACCATATCTCTGGCAGTTGTAACATCTGATTTGTCCATTGAAATTCACTTTATCTCTTCCATCATTATTATACGGGCTTGCTCGCCTTTCTCGATATTGATTTTGTCTATATGGACTTGATTGTCTGCCTCTTGAACTATTTCTATTATTTCTATTATCATACTGGCGATATTCAGAACGATTATCTCTATTATTCCCAAAATAATTGTCTCCATTACTTTTGTTATAACGATTATCTCTAAAACTATTTCTGTTATAGTCAGAACGACTGTCTCTATTAGAATAACGATTGCTTCTATAAGAATTGTTTCTGTTATAGTCAGAACGACTGTCTCTATTATCGTCTCTAAATCGATTTTGATTTTGTTCTGTAAAATTTAATGCGTCCAATCTTTTCCTGTTTTCAGGTGATTGACTTCTACTCGAATTCGGACTATTTTTTCGTCTATTTTTTACAAAATTTAGATATAACTGCTTCATTTCTTCCCATGGAACATCATCATCGTTTTCCAACTTAGGTTTCGCCGTCGTTGGCCTTTGAATCTCAACTGCATCTATAGATGCGTTGAATCTATCTCTCTGTATTGCCTCTACTCTTTACGCTTTATGAACTAATTCATTCGAATCTCGGTATTCAACCATTATTAGTGCTTTATATAAATATTTCTGGATTCCATTCCAAAACTGATCCTCAATTAATTTTGGAGTGTGCTCTCCGGCAGCCAAATGCCTTTTTTGCTAACTCTGTTATTGTATACACGTACTCTCCAACAGACTATAGATCCTTGATATCAATTTCTAAATTTTTGTACATTTATTTTTTGTAAATCGCTGTCAATTACTATCTCTGGTCTCAAATTTTCAATAAGTTGATCGAGATTACTTCCTCTACACTCTAAATTATTATATGCCTGTAGCGCATATCCTTTTAAATACAACGGAATCCTCCTCTTTAATTCATCAGGCGTCCAACCACAAGCGTCTGCATACTGAGTAATTTCAGTGAAAAAATCGTCGAACTTTTCAGGTTCTCCTCTATAAGGTTCAATCGATAAAATTTTAATAAAATTATTATTATTTTGATTATTATTCCTTCTATATACGATTCTATTTCTCAAATTATAAATTATTTCAGGTGGATTATCTATTTTAGATTTCAAATTAAAATTTTAATTTATGGTCAATAATATTATTTAGTATAAATATATTTTCCCGATATATTCTACACTAACCCTCTGATCGCAATTCCTATCCCCCAAATTGTTGATAACAATAATTGATTTTAAAGTCCCGGTTCGCGGCACCAAATGTTGAGGTCTCACTATTTTAGATCGAGATCTCAACGTGCACTGGTATTAGTATATATATAACTTTAATATATCAAAAACACAAATTTATTTTATAAGATTTATTAAATAAAAATTACCAAATATAATATTCGATTTCGAACAAGTTTCCACACAATAAAATGTAATATTCGAATCTAAACAAATGCGTGCTAAACTTTGTTTCTGTTAAATGTTGTGTATGCGTGTTGTGTTTGTTATGCAAAAAATGATTTGTTGAGCTCTGCTCCGATTTTAAGTTCTTTTTCGAGATTAACTCTAAAAGAAATATATCGCAATATTTTAGGGCGAATATACTGAGCTTTAGCTTCAGTATATATACTAAATTTTTATTACTTATATTATTTTAATTTATTTTTCAAATGCTATAAGAGCATACTTATATTATCTTAGTTTATTTTTTAAATGCTATAGGAGCATATTTATTTTTTCAAATGCTATAAGAGCATATTTAATTTATTTGAATGATTTAATTTATTTTTAAGAACACTTCAGCTGTTTTTGAAAAAGCTGTTTTAAAATTTTAATAATAATAATAACAATAATAATAATAATAATAATAATTAACACGATTATCTGTACTACTACTAATAATATTAATAATAATAATACTAGTGATTTTACCCTTTTATTTTATTTTATTGAGTTGTACCAAAACGAATAAAAAAAATGAATTTAATAGTTAAAATGAATTACACTGAATAAAACACACAGATAGATCATTATTTACAAATGTTTAAAATAAAAATGCACAGATAAGTCATTATTTACAAATGTTTAAATAATTGTCAAACAGGTAATGGAATGAAATTGTCTAAATGAATGAATTCAACCAAATAGCAATATAATAGATGATTGTCAATTGTAGTATTATCTCTGTCTGCTTTTCCTCGTTCTGCTTTGGGATTTGTTTATGATCGTTCTTCTGCGTAAATGTTGATTCTATATTTGCTGGGCCCTGTTCTGTAGTACTTTGTCAGCACGAAGGTGTCTAGTGGTTTTCCTTCGTCATCTAACACTAGGATATAAAGATTTCCGTGAAGAGTATCGAGGAACTTGTCGTTGAAATTAAAAATACCACGAATAAAGATAAGGGAATTTAGCTAAAATCAGTAAACAAAGACATTAAAAAATAATGAGTTTGATAAAAATTAAAAGTAAATGTGAACAAATTATGCCGACGTTAAATAAAATTACAGACCGAAATATTCATGCCGAAAAATGAAGTCCTCAGAAACCAAGAGTAAATCCAACTTTGAGACGCTCGAATTAAACGACATTGGGTTCCAAAACTTCTATCAATACTAAACGCATTTACCACCTGAATTAAAATATAAAAATATAAACACCCTGCAAAAATATAAAAATCGAGAACAAATAGTGAGTATAATAAAAAATAAATCTACTCCTGGAACGAAAATTAATTCCCAAAAAATTCTTCACCATTCCCCAGACGAAATAAATAATAAAACGTAAAACATATAAAAGAAAATAAAGTCAATACTTTACTCATCATATGAACAATCAATCAAACAATACAACAACAGAACATTCACGATAGACAAGTTAAATTCCAACATATTTTTCTGAGCGCGAAAGTACCTCGCGGATCAACATCGTTTTGATTTGAGGTCGGAATGATTTTCAGGCCCATTTGATAGGAAGTTCGAAGTAACCCAAATTGCCAGATCCGAATAACCACGACCCCCGAACGCACTCCATCACCACAGTAAGACGATCTCCAGAAATTAGTTGAATTGTTTTGGCCTCCAACAGGACAACTAGAAATAGATAATTTTATATACCTGCATATAATAAACAACTTACCACGGAAATAAATAATATTGGAGAAGAAGGAATGCCATTAACAAATAGTTGAAATAAATCCGAACCATTCAATCAAAGGGAACAGTATTACCAATTTTAATGGTCGGATACGAATGAAAATGCTGAATTCCCGAAATGAATATGGAACATGACATTTTACGAGAATGTATCAATCAATAATTCTCAAATTTATCCACACACGACGCATCGACAATTGAGTGATGATATCAGCGGAAGAGTGAGTCTCCCACCAATGGCTACACCGGCAGACACACACGCCCAGCCAACAAATTCACTTGAAGCAATGTCAGCCAGATTAATATAATCTCACATTAGTAGGCACACATCGCCGCCGGATTACATAAGAAATCCCGATGATTCAGATCGACAGTTAGGTTTCAAACAATTTTTCGAAATGTATCGCCAACGGAATTACATCGATAAGAGTACGACGACCAGGATATCAGGCGAGGACATAACACCGGATCCAGAATCTCAAATTTTGGGTAAATTTTAATTTTGTGAACTTCGACATTAATTCATAAGAGCACCTGTTAGGAAGTTTTGCCGCATCGACCCAAAAGCTAAGAACGCCGATAACTATCATGAATTACCAAATCCAGAGCGCGATACTGAGAAATGCAGGACTTCATCTGAGTTATTTTACTACGCAAAACCTCGATTTGTAGTTACTATGCCATGAAACCAGTCGAAAGCGTAACTGACGTTCTATTTATTTCCAACGACGATAGCCGGTAATATGAAAATTTTTCCGAGATAGTTTGATTTCTCCCGATCCACCAGTAAGGGTCCATCTCAGCGCCGGGATAAGTTCAAGCTACGTTTAATTGTTGAAAATGATGCGTTGGAGTACTGTGATTCAAAGCCCTTATTGTTTGATGTAGTGTTTCATTAAGTTCGATGACCTCTCCAAACCCAGGTTATTACTAAACTAAATACCAAGAATATATTAAATTAATTTGATTTATTTTTTTTTGTAATTATAACTTGATTCTTAATTTCACCTACTGATTATTTTTATGAACATTGATTATGAATTTTGATTTTTAATAATTATATTTATGAACATTGATTATGGAGTTTGATTTTTAATAATTATTTTTATGAACATTGAGTATGAATTTTGATTTTAAATTCAATAAGTAGATTTTTGAGTATTGATTACTACTCGATAGAGGAATTTTGTTTTGTAATGAGTATTTTTACGGAGCTTAATTATTATTCAATAGATAGAGTTTAACTTTAGTTCAGTTAATAAGTATTCGCGTTAACGGTTATTCGCTAAATGAATGCTGATTTTGAATTCCTTTAATAAGTATTATTATTAATTATATTATGATAGGTGCATATTTGATTTATAATTACCTTTAATAAGTATTTTGTTAAATTATCACTCCCTAATTCCCTGTAATAAGTATTATTGTTGATTATTAGTTGATAAAGGGATTTTGGTTATCATTTTTTGTTTCATTTAATAGGTATTTTTTAGTAGTTATTTAGTGATAGATGAATTCTTGAATTCTAATTCCATTTAATAAATATTTTTCGTTAAATAGTATTGGAAGAACAGATTTAGGATTTGTAATGTTACTTAATGGGGATTTTCTGGGAATAATGATTTTAGTCGATAAACTAAATTGCGGTTCACTTAACAAGTATATATTTTTAACGCCACCTTAATACCCGATGAAGGACTTTTCGACGTTAACTTCGCTAAATGGATTTTATTTTCATTTACTCTAAGATAAATAAATTGTCGATTTAAAATCGGGCTCGACGAGTAATTTTTCGTGAAGATTGACTGATAACCCGATTCTTGATTTAACTTTTCATTCAACGAGTTAGGTATCATCGACGGATAGCCAGCTTAGTTAAACTAAGCAAAACCTAAGGGATTTCAGGCGAAGAACACGATATTTATCAGTCAGAGAATTGGAATGATCAACTTAATCGAATCTTGTTTAGGAGAATCGAGAGCCATTATTCGACTTCCCGCACAGGCCGCTGATCGATAGCGACAGGCCATGTGGAATGCGGGCTTCACCGTGTCCCAGCCAAGAAAATTCCGATAGGATGTACTGCGGCAAGTAAACGACGTTGAGCTGCCATTCGTGACAATAAAGCGAGAATCGGGCCGAACCCCGGCCCAAGAAATCCGCGAACATGCGGTGTTCCTCCTCGCCCGTCTCAAGGATCAACAGCGCAGGACCGATCTTCAGGTAGCCAGAGCCAGACTATATCTCGCGAACGTGGAGGAGGATATTGTCACCGGCCTAATTGCGAGTACTGACGACTACGCAACGTCGCCCCACTCCCTTTTCAACCTGGTGGATGAGCATTGGAACGTGAATTCTCCAAATCTCAATGTTGCTGTGCCCCAGAGGACTCTTCTCAGCCACAGGAGAAGGACAGAGAGACCCATCTTTGTGTATCGGGAGCGTCCTTATGCTCAGCCGGCCTCTGAAGAGCGCGATGATGGGAATCACAGCACCTCTCATTTTCAATAACGACTCGATAACATTTAGTGAAATCAAAATTAAATTTTGACTAAAAAAATAGTTGATTTTTCCATTTTTTCACTTTTCCAAATCGGTTCAATAATATTAATACTTGTATGATCATTTAAATAACTTAAGACTTGTAGACCAAAGTTAATTTCATTGTTTACAGATATGGAAGCACTAAAAATTCTGCAGAAGGAATTGGAGCACGCGCGAGAAATCAACAAAAACTTCTACGAGCAAATCGTCCAGTTGTCAAAAGAAATCTAGCAAACAAAAGCCGTCTGGATAGAACCAAAGAAAGCAAAGTTGCTTTATCAAAGGCTCACAGCAGCACAAAAGGGCTGGACGGAAGAGAGGCAATTAAATCAAAGCATGAGGACCCAGATAAAGGGGTTAGAGGTAGCATTGTCAGCCTGCCAAGAAGGAGCGGCAGTGACATATCCCCTTGTCTTTGCCCCTGCCCAACTGGCCTACCGAGAGACAACTAAAACAGGTCCAAAGACTACACCGAAGGCTAGCGGTTACCGACCCGGTCGTAAAGAGCGGGCTAAACGCCGAGCTGCTCGAATCTCAGCTAACCCTGATGGAAATCCCTAAATGTGTTGTTGCGATCGTAAAATACATGTCTTGTTGTCAGTTAACTACTATTTTGGTGATTGTATGGAGTCGAACCCGTGAAGAGATAAGAGAATAAGGGGACCCAAAGAATCGAAAGCGAGCACAGGTCTTCTATCGACAGCTCGTTGGACCCAGAGATCGTTCGGTCAATTATAGCATTAGTGATAGCGCTCACTTTTTGCGGACGATCTACCCACTCGAACACAGTTCCAACGTTGCTTAGCAGCGGGTGCCGAGTTGTAAGCGAAAGAACGTTTATATGGGGTTGTCTGGGTAACAACCATATAGTTTAAATATCGGCACCCAGTAACCCACCACTAATATAATAAATGAAAATCTAAATAAGACCTCAAAAATTCTATTATCAAAAATTTGACGTCTGCTCTGTTTCAGATTTGAAATCATTATTGTTTGCTGGAAGCGTATTTATTTAGGTATTTATACTACGTGTCGTTGCTTCAATCGGCTTTTAAAGTAAAAGTTTGTAACTTTCGAATTCAAAATGATTTTTGTATTTTATTGACCGTGATTTGTATGAAGTAGTGGTTTCATTCACTATAATGTCTATTTTAAATTTATATTCGCCTTACTTTCGTTTGCATAGTTCGTCGAAACTAATTTCTCTATGTATTCTTCGAATTGATATTTTTGCTTTTTATATTTATACCTTTCCCAAGGCCACAACGCGCTCTTTCGAGGGTTGGACGATAGGATTTAGGAAGGAAGAATACAGGACGGTTCCAGTAACACCTTCACCACGAGTTCCCCTCTAACCACCGGTTTAATTCGGGGTAAAAATAATTCATTTTACTTCCTTGTGTGAATGTAGGTTATGGTGTATAAAAGGTATTTGAACACAAAAATTAGAAATTTAAAAAATTTATTCCTCGCGATGGAGGTTCAAGCAAAAAATTCTTATCTAGTTAAAATCAAAATAAATCGATGAAAATGTCCTATATAAAAGCAGAAATTAAAATGATAATAAAAAAAAATATTTAATAAATAAAAAAATATTCATAATGCTGTCTACCATAATAATGACATACAATAATAATGAAAAATTTAAAAATAATAAAAATGATGAACGTTAAAACAAATACAAATAATAAGGTTTACTTTTTTCCGATTTCTACACAATGATTGATAAATAAAAATGAAAATAGATTTAATCGCACGAATAGAGTTGAATATAATTTTTAAAAGAAAGAGTACTACTAATGAATTAACTAATGAATTTTTGGATTTTTGGATTTTTGAATTGATTTTTGCTCGACCAGCACTGCCTTATATATCACGATTTACAGTAAAATAAGGAATTTTAATTTATATTTTTTAAAATAAAATTTTTAAATTCCTTTGATTTATCACTAAATTTTTTACATTTTTTATATAAAAATTTAAATTAATTTTTAATTATTTTATTTTTCTTTTAGATATACCGTTTTTCCTCTTAGATTTAGTTTTCCGGCTCAAAAACACAGGCATTATCGTGCTGGTCAAACAAGTATGGACTCAAATTAGTTTTTGCCCAACAAAACTAAAGTTGCTCCAAAAACAACTTAAAACACTTGTTACTGAAAACATTCTTACAATGAATCTAATTTCACATAACCTGAAACCCATGAAAAATTCAAACAAATGAAACGGTTAAAAATCATCATAGAGTCTCGTTTTTTAATGTATTGTTAAAGGTTTCAAGTATGAAAAGAATGACTATTTTACATTCATTCCAAATTTTCTCATTGATGATTTACTAGACTATTTACACAAAGTAGTAAAGCAAAATTAAAATTCATGAATTCAAAAAGCGTTTATTCAATAAAGACAAGAAACCTTTGTTATTGTTAGTTGACAATTAAAGTAGAAAATAAATGAGAAAAATTATATGTAAACAGCAAGGATTATTTATTGCACATTAATACCATTGTCATTACCATTAAAAAGCGGAGCTGGTTTATTAGGCACACCTAAATAAAATAAACATTGAGTAGTAATACTTTGAAAGTAACCCTACAAATGGGTTTTAACTTGTCATTATCTAATCTTAAATTTTAAATCTTCTTGTTGTAAAGGAGAGGATATGGACGAACACAGAAGACGAATCAGGTTTCGGTAGAGTAAAAAAGTAAAAAGAGTTCTGAATTCGAAAGCAGAAACCCAGAAATGGTTATCGAGACATCACGCGTACAGTTTAAAAAAGTCAATACTGAAAACTATCCCAACAAGAGCATATAAAACATTCGGTATTGGAGCTTTATGAAAAATGTAGTTGATTGAGATGATACCATATTCAAAGATTAATAAAGGATACAAGTATAATTTAACATGTATTGATATTTTCAGAAGTTAAGCTTGTGCAATTCCTACCAAAATAAAGTCTGTCGTAGAAATGTCAAAAGCAATAGAAACAATTTTTACAGATGAACATTCATTTATTTAAAAACAAATTTGAGTAAAAGACTTGCATAATCAAATTTATAATTTTTCATTAGGAAAAGCATTTTACAACAGAAAAGTGAAACAAATCTTGGAACATCTAAAAATCAATCATTACTCTGTGTATGCACCATTTATGATATTTTATTTCTTTTTTGTTCTGTTCATTAATAAGTCTTTTAACACTAATTTTTTCTGTATTATTGATACTATACTTTCTTCCTGTTTTATCTTTATGAATCTTACTTTCATATTTAATTAACGAAACAACTACATTCTTTGTAATATTCAACAAATATGCGATTTCACCATAATATTTACTATGGCTTTAAATTTTCGTGCAATAAATCTAGATTCATCCGAATGAAACTATAAAATAAAATTATATTTTATAAAATATCTTTAATCATCTACCAATTGCTTGTCTGTGAATAATTTTTTCCATCTTTGTAAATTTAATAATTTAAAAGCCAGTATATATGAGAAGTTGTTATCGACTGTCATGACATACATTTACTTAAGAAACAAATTCTATAAATAATTGGTATATGTTTGATATTTAAAAATAAATTTATATAACCTACATAAATTTTGGTGTAGGTGTCATGACAGTCACATTTTCACCATAACAACCGTTTGGTAACCATGGTCACCATTGAATGGTCACATGCTCCCACGCCTCCCACTTCCAAGTTCAGTCATGCACCAACATGTCCCAATTATTAATAAGTACAATAACCAACAAAATGTTTTTGAATAGCATTGCCACACATTAACCTACCAACATTAAAATGAGCATCACAGAGTGGAAGATAGAAAACTTTTTACTTTATTATTAAGGGATATTTTGATGAGATAATATAATCATTTTGGCTGAGTCCACAATTCTACAAAATTTAAATTACTCAGTATAAAATTAAAAAAATTAAAATTAAAACTTTTCAAGTTAATTTAGAAAATTAATTTTTCAAATAATTTCAGTTCATAATTCTTTATTAAATACTAACGTAAATTAAAATGGTAATAAGTGTTTTAATATTTAGATTCGAATGATTAAGTAAGCTTAACAACCAGCCACAATTTAAATAAAATATTTTCGTAAACAATGAATGCTACTAATCATTTTGATGTATATCAAAATGGAATTGAATCCGGAACGTCGATGTCAGTATTTCGTAAAAAAACAGAGAGAATTAATTGGAAATTGCTAGGTTATTTATCAATTATAATTTTACGTTAATTTACTATCATTATTAATCATTACAAGACATTATTTATTTGACTTATTTTAGCTGGTGTAGATATTGAAAAAGTGATTCAACAGAATGATATTCCAGTTTTAAAAGAAAATATCAAACACTTAGCATTTTGTGACATTGAGAGTGAATTAGTAAGTAGTTGTAATATTCAATAGATAAATACTATTAAGCATTATTTTTTAATAATCAGGATTTGAGAATCAATGACAAAAACTTAGTAAAAATGTTCAAACTGACACAATTGATGGTCGATTATCTTCTAGTAATATTCACTATTAATATTTCTAATTAATAAATATATTTATTCATTTTAGTCTTCTCTGGAATATTTAGGGAACAATCTTAACACTGCTGAAGAAAGAGGTCAAGTATTAATTGAAGTAATACTTGCTTTAAAATTTATCAATTTTATAATCTCTTTAAAAATTTAAATAATTAAATAACCAATTAATTAATTTTATTTTGATACATTATTTTTCTTTATTTTATTATTTGGAAATAAAACGTTTACGGATATTAATAATTCGATTAATTATAATCCGTTGCGTTCATTTCATGTCCAGTAAAAGGGCATTTTTATTTGGAGTCGGCCTAAACTTTGACTTTTTCAATTTTTGGGCAGTCCTTAAATGACGTTACGCGATTTTGGCCGATTTTTTTCCTCCCCTCGTCACAAACAGTTTTTCCCCCTCATAAATGAAGTCACAAATCATTACCCCCGTAAAAAGGCCCTGGAAAGCTAAAATTTAACTGGAACTTTTAATTAAAGCTGCTCGTTTTGATGTGTCTCACAGTTCTTATACACCTCCCCTTGTCACACATCGTCACAAATGTGTGACCTCCATCCCCCTAGGTACGTGACGTCATTTATGGAAGGCGCTTTTCCCAAGAAACTTAAGGTCAACCAATGGAAATTTTCGGTTTTTTGATTGGCAGAATTGTATTTTATTTCTTCGGTTATGGTTTTTTGGGTCGACTCATTTTCAACTTTGAAATCATTGAGTCAAACATCAAATTGTACATTTGACTAAAACATGCAATAAAAAGCTTGATGCGGCTGACAATTTACGGAAATTATCACATTTTCTATCAATGCAATATCAACATCATTTCCCATGGCTAACTGGCAGAAATGTTTTGTACCAAATGAGTTACAAGGAATATGACTGCTAGACTTTGCTCCGGCTTGCTGATAATATATCAATTTGTCCAGGAACAGAAATACGTCAATATGAATCAATTGATTGCATGTTCTGAGATTGTCGTTAGCAAGACCACTGTGACGACACTTCGTCTCTTTTCTCTCAATTGACTCACATTCATCAGCCATTCTACATTTTTTTTCATAATTTTACATTTAATCTTTCAACAAATAACTATTTTTTGAAGTTTTCCCATTATATCAAAAAGACCACAATATCTATTGCCCTGTTTATTCCTAACATCTTTCTTGACGAGTACTAATTCATCGACACTAAATGACCTATGAGTTCAATTTTCTTGATTATAGTTATTTATAAGATTAACTGATTTTATATTATTTATTAATTCATTTCTTCTTGATTCTTTACTGTTAGTAACGCTCTTTATACTTGATTGGAAACTCTATGTGAGGTAATGCTTCTCATGTCTTAAATTGTTTTCTTCCAAGCAACAAGAAATCCAGTCTCTCCGTGTTCAGAATTGCCTTTCAATTTGCTCATTCGATTGATGATGATAAGGAATTTAATAAACTATCTTCATTTGGTATTTTAGTGCTATGTTCCTAAAACTATTCGAATTGAAACATTTTCCTTTATCAACATGAATTTCTTTCGATGGACCAAATTTTAAAATCCATGAACCTTACACATTGTCGACTAGCGTTTCTTCATTGTGTTTTAGTGCTTTTAACACTGCATTTACTAAAATTGTCAACATATAATTTTCTGATTGGTGGGATTTTAAATGGACTACAAAAATCAATGAATATATTTTCAAATGGTTCCATATCATTAAACTTTTCAATAAATTCTTATGTTTTATCAGTGAATGTTTTGTTTCTGGAAAATCTCTCAAGTTGTTAAAATATTCTCAATATTTTCAACCAATTGCTTAAAATAATAATTATTTAAATAATTTGTAATGTTACTAATTCCAGCGTCACACAATTCTTTATGAATTTCTAATATGAATTCTATTTTCATGTTTGAAGGAATATAAATTTCATTTTTATTAGTCATAATTATACCATTATCTATATACAAATATTTCGTACTTTATCAATATACTATTTTAATTCATTTTTCTTTTGAATTACTTTGCCTTTGAAAGTGTGATTTTCTGTTGATATTAATAATTTTTTAGTTTTAATTTTTCTCTGCTTTATGTAATTCTATGTAAATTTTATGTAATTTCTATGTAATTCTATATAATTCATTTGACATTGTACAATTTCCAATATTCAGTTCTGATAACGCATCTTTATTATTATGTTTCTCACTTTTTTAAATCCATCATTCATACAACTTCTTTTTAAGCATGTGTTAAATATAATAAAGAAGTTACCATTTTTAAGATGAAAGATTTCGAAACAGGAAATACTGTATCATGAGAATCAACATTACAATACATTAATTGTGATTTAAAATCAAAACTGAATGCATTTATGAATTATGATTAAACATAGCGTCAAGAAATAGGATGATTGCGAGAATGTGTGTTTTGTAAATGCAGAATTGACACAGTTGCAGACGGCGTGAACGATCTTAAACGGCACTGCATATAAATTAGTGATTCGTAAAATAAAATATAGATAGTAACTATTTGCTCGTTATACACTAGCCTAGATTTTGTTTACTCATGACTCTAGTTACATATGCTATAACACTTCCTTGATTTCATTATTTCTGAGATAATACAGCATCGTTGCGATAGAAACTTGCATCTGTATTCAACATAAATGGTTTAATACAATGGTTTCGAACCTTTTGCAGAAATCGTACCCCTTGGTAAAAATTTAGAATTTCACGTACCTCTGATTATTTCTTTAATTTATCAATTACAAATACGAAATGCATAATTTTTTTTAAATGAAATCATTTTATTTAATAAGTAAAAAAGTAATCACTTCTTAGGATGGGGTTTATTTTTAAAAAATATAATTATTTAGAATTGCTGTTTTGTTTCCTATACAATCCTTTTTTTATTTACATGATTAATTTTATTATATTGAACCTTTTCGCGTAATCGTTAAACTAAATTTTTTTTCCTTATTCGAAAAAAAATTCATTCTTTACTCAACGCTTTAAACACCCCAAGAAGTGCACCACGTACCCCTACGGGCGCATAGACCTCCAGTTAGGAACCACTGGTTTAATATAATCTGGAAACTATAATCGTTTTCATTGATATATAAAAGGACAACACCTTTAAATCATAAATTGAAAATTTACTCTTTAAGAATTCAGCTAATTCATTCAATCTTTCGATTACACACCAAGAAGCTTTCCTTTCCGACCGTCTTGGTACATTTTGTTAGCTCATTTTATAAATGTTGCATTAAGAATATCATGAATGTTAAAATGCTATTAATTCTATCCAGGAAGCTGATACAGCTAAAAGAAAGTTACAGGAAAATGAAGCGTATATTTCTGACATCAAAAAAGAATGCCATCGAAGGAAAAAACTTATTCTAGCCCAGCAACAAATCATGGACAGCGGCCCCAACGCTTATCACCGTTGTCCATATTGTGAGAAAGCATTTCTCAACGGGACATTTTTACAAGCTCATTTGGAGAAGAGACACGCTGATCGTTACATAAAAGACTGGTACATCAGTGAAAATCAACGTAGAAAAAGTCCCAAAAGAGAACACAGTGAAGAACACCCAGTTCATAATGATAAAACCTTGGAATTGATACTACAGAAATTGATGGAGCAAAGAAGTCAAAGTCCTAAACAACAAAGAAACAACGACGAAGACTTACGACGTCTTGCTAATGAATTTGACCAAGAGAGAAGAGAATGGCAACTTGCTATGAGACGAATGCAAAATGAAATAGAAGATTTAAAAAACCAACTTAATCAAGCAAATCAGAAACGTAGAATTTAGTTGTTATTAGTGCATAATTGATTTGACGGATTATTTAGCTCGTTCATATTTGAAAAATTTGGAGGATGACATTTCAACAAAGGTAAGCTATATTTACTCAACTTGATCTTATATTGATTGATATTTCCTTATAAATTCGGGATCAAGTCATTTTGCATGAAATTACGCAAAATTTCTTGTTAGGTTGTGATTTTAATCTAATGTTATCTTATTGACTACAACTAAATGTTCTAAAATACTTGCTCACAACGTTTTTTATTTTAATATACTTTTTACTCCCCTCTTTCTGGAAATAAAAACTATTTTAATTGTGGCTGATATTTTTTTACTTGGAAAGTGGCGAAATTCAATAATGTATTCAAAATAGTTTTGCAATATTGAGTGTGATTCTATAAAACCTGTTATGATCCATACACAAATTGACAGTTCATATTATAATGTTAAATTTTTATATGAACCATATCAAGTTTTTTAAAGTAGCAGGTTTTACAGAGTCATCCCCAATATTGCAAAACTATAATAATTCTATATATATTTTTCAGCTGGCTCATGGTCACTTTGAAATTTTTGAAATGGCTCAAACAACCAAATGCGTTGCATACCCATGGTTTAAACAATTACAATAAATTTAACACCAAAATTTTTAATTTCAAAAATATTAACTAACTTAAACATTCAAATATTTTCAAGGTTTTAGCAATCAGGGATAACATATTTAAACAAAGGTTATGCTAGTCAGTTAAGGGCAAATTAAAAATTAGAATAAAAAATGAACATAACAGTATTTTAATGAAATTTGGCTCGTAAAATTCATGTTGTCATGGTAAATGTATAAATTAATAGCATTCAGCTGCTTTCTAGTGTCAATCTTTCGTTTTGCTATTTTACATTAATTCTTAAAAATGGAACTAGGACGCATGGGAATATTAAAGTTTTTAATTTTAAAGACATTGGTAACACTTATATTTTCATAATTTTACGATACAGAAAACTAGTTAATTTTATCATAATTTTACCATATTTTTTAACCAATCAGTCACTATACTCATCAAATGAAAATTAGTATATTTTACAGTTCTAATTTTAAAGTTAACAATACTGGGCACTTGCTGTTGGTAGATACTAGCAACATAACCACCTAACTTATCAGTTTCCAGTTACCAATCACTTAAACACGTGGTTTTTGTACTGTGCAAGTGTTTTGAAGTGTGCAAGGTATTTTTGCAAAAAAAATATTAATTTTAAAAATCTGGTAAGTAATGGGAGGAATGAGTGGTCAAAGTGATGTTTTCCCCAGGTTAGTTAACCATGAACATAAATTTTGGGAACAAAATATTTAAAAATATTGAAATTTACAAACAATTTATAAAAAATTTATTGAAAAATGAAATTTAATTTAAAAAATTATTTAATATAGAAAGGCATTTATTTTTTGAAAAATAAGAAATTTGTTGCAATTTTAATAATTTATATTTAATCGATAAACCAATAATAAAAAATATCATTTAACACTAGATTTGCCAAAAAATTATATATCTATTTCAATGAAAATATATTTGTCTCCGATGAAATTTGATTGAACAAAATTATAAAATTTCATCAATTTTCTTATTTAACAAAATAAGATCTATAGTAGTGATGAAAATAAATGAAATTTTAAAAGAAACTAAAACATGTCAACGATGAACAAAAAATAAAAAAATATAATTTCCATGTCAAAGAAGAATCAGAACGCCCTTCCGGCTGAAATTAAACCCTGGCCTAGACACTACTTTTATTATTGATCTCGAAAAATAAATTCCAAAATTAAATTCCATATTAAATAGGATGATATAGAACGCGCAAGACAAAAGGCCATTGAAGATCACAGAAAAAAACCAATCTTTGTTCCCGAAGAGGTGTTGATTCAATATTATTATCTGTTTGATAATTATTTAGCCGATTGTCAAAGAACGAGTGAAAGTTCCGAAAAAGAAAAACGATGAAAGGAAGCTCTCGGTATATTTATTGATCAATATAATTGATATTAATAGAATCTATTCAGAACTCTTTTGAAGACAGATTAAGCCAGAAAACAAACATTAACGAAGCTGTAAGTATTTGTTTGTGATATTATAATACTAGGCTCTGTTTGGGTGCCCCTTCTAAAGTTCTGTGATCGTAATCTCAACAATTACTTTTTATTTCCATTTCCAAGCCTATAAATGATTATTGATTATTGTTATGACCAGCACGAAAGATGCAACTATACTGATGAAACCGATAAAGAATCATTGGGAAAAATACCAAATATATCAAAATTATCTGCAAAAATGGATTCGATATACTCGAATGGATTTCTAACGAATAACAAAATCGATGAATTGGGGAATATCTCATTTTCAGCGAATGAAATCCATCGACCAATCAGGATGACGAATAACAATGATCAATCAATCATTGATTCGCCAGACGTGAGCATTGATTCATTTGATACAAGCGCTTACACTGAGTCCTTGGCATTGACATTCCAATCAAGTTCCAATTGCTCTAGTCATTTACTGTTGGGGCGCGGTCAAGTTGTGAGTTGCGAATGTTTGTTTGTTGCCGTTTGGCATTAGGTTTAATTCGGGTTCGACTTTTAGTGTTTATTGACTATTATATTGTTATCGATATATATATATATATATATATATATATATATATATATATATATATATATATATATATATATATATATATATATATATATATATATATATATATATATATATATATATATATATATATATATATATTCTAATACTTATTCTAATACTTTCTCCATCAAGTATTGACGATTTATAGAATATTTTATTGATTAATAATCTAAATATTGATATTAACTCACAGATTGTCAATCCATCGCCACCAGAATTACATAAAGAAAAACACAGAGTTGAATCACCAATTCAAATATCTCCAAGGCAAACAGTTTCCAGTCCAGTTCACAGAAACAATATAGAAAAAGAGTTGCCTATTCGAGATTCATTTATTAAAACGTCGAACATTGTCATAGAAAGTCTGGACAACCTTGATAATTTAGGAATCGATTTTACTCAAGATTTGATTGAGAAATTTTGCAACGAAGTGCGTCATATGTTAGATGACCATTTAGAATTGCATGGAATCCAAAGAGGAACAACTGGAATATCGGGAGCAGTATTAGATGACAAAATGAAGATAATGGATCATGATCAGAGCCAGTTGAAACTAAAATATCCCAATTACGCTCAAATCAGAAAAGTCAGTTTTATTTTTCAATTTACAATCCAAACTCATAGAAAACCCCTGAAATTTTGCCGATTCAGTATCTTTTCCTCTACTATTGATCTTCTTTTCTATTTTCTTTATCTCCGTTTCTTTTTTATATTATCGATCAATACTTTATATTAGGCGGTTAATCCGCTCTCCTAACGGAATAATGTCTAGAAATACTCGTTTGATATTTGTATCACTCAATTAACGTGAGCCACTATTTCTTAATACTATGCTACAGATCATTGCTTACCAAACCTTTGTAAACCGAGACCCACTTTTAAAAAGACGGAGAAAAACTGATTAAAATATTATCCTATTTTTGTCAGTTATTTTTTTAATTTATTTTAGAAATATAAATCCAGCTACAAAATGTGAAAAGCATTTATATAACAAAAACGTCGGATATAATTTAAAATTATTGACTGAGAAATTATTAAATTGATTATTGAATTGATAAAAAAATATTATTATAGTTAACTGAAAAATAAATCGGAAGAAAACAAAATTTATTTAAATAAAGCATTAATTATTATTTTTAATTAAGAATTGATCGTAAGGCTTTGATGACAAAATTATCTAGCCTAAAAATCACGCATTAACCACGTGGATTTTGAATGTTTAATTAAATTTATTGGAGCACATATAATTATGTAATTACTAATTAACCTATAATCTTATTGAAATTGTCTATATTTGAGCATTGGTTCTTAGCAATATAATGTAAAAAAATTGATCGCACCCGGGATTGACCAGTTATGTTGCAATGAGGTCTTGAGGACGGTGTCGGGACATAATGGTAGTGGACAAAATGCTATAAAATAAATAAATAAATTACGAACTAACCTGAATAATAACTAATAAAAATACATTTTATTAAATACATGTGACTTTAGATGACTAATTGCTACTAGAAAATTAGCTCAATTGACAGTTTAAAACGTTAACAACCTATATATTTAAGCTTACGATCAAAAATAAGTTATCTTTAATTTTTTTTATTGACAAAAAATCGGAATTAAACTAAATCAATCTTCCTATTATAACATCTTAGATCCGGTTACATATTTGGACGATACTGTGCGCATGCTCATTATAAATGTTGTCTGACAGCAACTTTATTGCAAAAGTGAGTAAACACAAACAAAATATTGTAAACGAGTACGCCGAGTATAGCCTTAGATGCTTGACTAGTCTAGATTTTCTATTGTTTTTTATTATTATTATTAAACTAAAGACAGAAAGAGATAGACATTTATGCTAAATAAATGTAACTTATTTAGTTAGTTTTCTAATCATTATTCTATTCCTCCAAAATTAATGCAATATTTCAGGGATAGACACACGAAGCCGCAATCCGATTTTAAATATTCTATAGAGTCATACACAAATTAAATTCTTTTATTTAATATCATTGTATATTTTCACAAATCACAATCTAAAAACATAGAAACAATATCATTATAACATAAAAATATTATATAACATCAAAAAGAAAATAATTATTTCAAAATTTTAGTAATAAAATTCAAATATAATAAAAATCAAATATAACAAAAATCTATATCATAAAAATATATTTACTAATATAATCTAAAGACAATATTTGGTCAAATTTTTAAAATTTGGTGTAAAATTAGTTAAAGCTGTCCGTAGAAATTCTGTAAGGTGTTGATTGGTCAACTGTGAACGATATTTTGATTTCACGAAATAGAGTCTAAACTTTAATGGGAGCCGCACTTGTCCTAACTACATTTAAAAAATTAACTTATTAATCTACTTAAATCTATACCATTTGCAAATTGTACTATTTTGTCCCTACTATTTCGTCCCCCACCATTTTGTCCTAAAACCACGAGGACGTGATGTTCTCACATTTGATTCACTCTTCCAATACATCACATATAATAATTTTCAAATATTTAAATACATTTTACGTATGAAAACACATCATTTTGATAACATAAAATCTCTGTAAACACAATTCAAGTTTGCGATTGCATTTGACGGTAATAAATTGTAACTAAAGAACGACAATCATTAAATCAAACATCGTAAAATAATTTTCAAATTTTTAGAAATATAATATTTTCTTTTTTCACCAAAAAACATTGCTTTTTTGTGCTTAATAATTTTTCAATTTGCATAATTTTTGATTAATGTTTTAATAATATTTTCAATTGACCGGTATCGTGGTTTCTATTTCTAAATCTGTGTTGTAAATTTTAGCGACTGGAAGCTGAAATTGAGCAAGAAGCTGCTCGACGAATGTTGACAGGTACCGTAAAACCACAAACCAAAACACATTCAACTGAAAATAGAATACCAGAAAGAGTAAAGCCGCAGCTCAGTTCTAGATCATTGCATTCAAGTCAGAGTGAATGGGATGAAATAAGGTTTGATTATTAATTAAATTTTATTATTATTATTGTTTTGTCATTATTATTATTGTTAGTATTTTTATTATTATTCGTTATTTATTTATGCTTATTGCCAATTAGCTCTGGAAAACCAACTGTGCAAAAGCCATTCTCCCCAGTGAGGTTTCAACCTCAGAACCGGACAATAGAGAATGATTATAGTGAGTTATAAATAGTAATTTATTGATTAAATGACCTTTAACATGTCATTATAACTTAACAATAATAATAAATATATAAACTTATCTGATTCATTCAATTTTTGATTGATTTAAAATAATTAAAGATTATTTGATGACAAACATGCGATTTTTGTCTATTTATATAATAAATTAGACATTTTATTCAAACATTATAAATTGTTAGAATAATGTTTTCATATTTTGCGCAATCCATTCATCAAATATTAAAAGCATTCAATACATTGATAATAATAGATATTGGTGTTTTGATGGGTATTGATTTGTTTTGTAATAGAATCTATGAGATATTTGATTGAAGCTCAAAACGGTGTCAGAACAGATATACTGATTAAATATAATTAATAATTAAATCAATATGTAAATATTTTCCTTACATACTGAAAAAGACAAATAAAGTAAAATAATTGACAAAAAATAAATTTTTATTCTCGCAAACAATAGCTTGGAACAAATTGGCTCTTTAATTAATTGGAAAACTAAGTTATCGGTGTAAAAAAATTCAAAAATCAAGTAATTTTAAGATGGAATTTTTAATGAAAAGTGTAAAATAAAAGGTAAAATTGGACCTTAAAAATATTAAAATAAAATTAGTACAAGTAAATATTTAAAAATTTAATTTTTTGGGTTAAATTATATCAATAAATTTTAATATAAAATTGAAAGTTTTTATTAAATTAATATAACATCTAATGTAAAAACAATCAATGAAATATAAATAATATTTATGTTTTCGATTATTTTATCTCAAATATTATATTTTGGTGAGTTAAAATTTTTGTTTTAATTAATTAAAATAATTTTTTAAATTTGGTTTAATTGAATTAAATTAAAATTTTTTTAATATTCCAAAGTTCTTATTAAAATCCTTAAATAAATTATCTTCCAAAAATCCTTAAAAGATTACATGGAGTGAAAATAAATAATGAAATTTATATGAAATTGATTATTATTATTTACACCAGATAAACTATTTAGTCTTAATAAAAATTTAAAGTTTAAAAAATTAACAATTAAAAAATTTAATATTTGTATTTTAAAAATTATTAATATTTTAATCATTTAAACCTAATTTAAATAATATTTTTTTAATTTTAAAGAAATCTTGATAACCAAATTTTAAAATTTTGAACTCTTCAAGAACTATTATTTTACTTAAAATAAACAATAATATATATCATATTTTCTACAAAATCTGATTCATAGTCAAATTTTGAAGAAAATATTATGTCACTTATAAAGAAATCAGAGGTGAAACACAAAAAAAGTCCTTATAAAATAATATATATATATATATTGTTTCTTTAATTGAACTGTTTTTCATTTTTGGTTTAAAATATTCAATTTTTAATAAAAAGCTTAAAATAAAATTTTGCTAAAAATATTAAAAATTTTAAAAAATTAGCAAAATTTTTCACTTGCTTTTGTAGATATTCCAGTGGCGATAACATCTTTATGAAATGAATTCACTATCTATTTAAAACTCGTTTTATTATTATTAATTTTATTACTAATTCCAAATATTTCAGTTCCAATCAAACCTCGAAAATAAAAATTCATTTTATAAAATTTTTTGAAAATATATCTGCCATACAAGCTTCAAAATAAACTTCTCATTGCATAATAATGTTACGTAATCGTTTTGTCTGTTCGTGTTTTGCACTTTCTCCAAATTAAAAAGGCCCCAGTGATCTATTAAAAATCAATTTGCAACTCCAACTCTGGAACCCTTTAAGTTCAATTTTAACTTTCAAAAGAACCTAAGACAAAACCCATTGGTACACTAATTTCCTTTGTATATTTAATAAATTAGTAAGAAAGAGAAATTGAAAAACAACAAGAAAACTTTAAACATCAATGAAATCAAACAATGAAACAAAGCAAGGTCATCATTAATTTAAAAGAAAGACAAAATAAAATTGGGAAATGAAATTTTTTTTATCTCGACAGCTTGTCCGAGATATCACATGGATCACCAGGGATGTCGGAGGTTTGTTGATGAACCAAAATTGAAAAAAATAGAAGTGATCGTAAATTATCTCTAAATTCTATCGAATGTTAAAGCATAAACGTAAAACCAAAATTGCAATAAGCAACTAGAAAGTTAAAAAATATTAAAGAGAAATAAAACGAAAAAGTAAAAACAAAAAAAGTAAAAAATAGTAATTAAAACAAAATTTTAAAGTCAGAGAAACTATTTCCAATCAAATTATAGTAGAAACTATTGAGTATTTTTATATGAAAGCTAGGAAAGTAATTGTAATAAACTCTTATTTTAATATTTATGTAATTTTTCTTGTTAAAAATTGTTTAAAAAGGTTATGCGTGGAAACCGTATTGTTTATTCACAAATCAATAAATGATTTAATATCCATTATTTAATATATATTCGTTATTTAATAAATTTAATCTAACAATTAATGTATAAGAATAATAGGAAGAATTGGTGTGATATCAAAGTTTTATTGAAAACGTGCTACTCCTCCAGAGGGTTGTAATCACTCAATCGCCCATTTTGTAATATTGAATCATTTATATCATTTGGAATTGTAATCAGTTGTACTCATAAATAAAAATTTAAATTGCTTGGGATTCGTTATCGTTGTCCACCAAAACACGCTTAGGAGTCAAGTCAATAATGTTTAATTTCACCGGCAACCTTAACAATATAACCCTAATTTATGGCATCATGATAAATGAAAATATTGTTATATAGAAAAAGCCATGGAGCATCAGATGCGAGATCGGAGTCCCAGTCCATCGCCGACGAAAAAGAACAATTTACACGGAAGTTCTGATTTAAGTAACTCAATTGATAGCAGTGCTTGGCAAACCGAATCGAAAGGTAACCAAGAAATTGATAATTTTTTTTCACCGCCGATTTGTTTGTAGCAGTAACGAGCGTTGCCCACCCAGGTCAAGGATCAAAACCCATTTTAACGAATAAAAGCTCAGATTATGATGACGAATCCACATTTTCTAAATGATCGAGATCTATTATTTATAGGATCAAATACTTATTGTTTATATATAAATTTCTATCGATAAATCTATATTATTATTAATTATTATTATCATTAATATTTCTATTATCATTATTTTGCTTGTATAAACCTGGAAATATATATTTACATGGTTATTATATAATTATCCTACCGCCAATATTCCTAGTAGATTCCTTAATTAAAAACAGACCAATTTATCAAGAAACTTTGAAAGTGGCAAAATAACAGCTTGTTGGACAGAACTTGGAAAGTAATAGCACGCAAGGAAAATAAGCAAGGTTAGGGTCACAGAACAGGTATATATACCGATTCTTTTTCACAGAATTTTAATCAATTTTTGAGAAATCAAAAACACTCGTTTTTAACGACAACTACTATTCAAGCAGACGATTCGAAGAACTTTTCCATACAGCGTACAAGCAACTTAAATGTAAGCACTACTTGACGCTTGTGTGAGAAAACGTTATTTGTACTATGTATGCCAATGATAATGCTAATTGCATTATGCCAATGATGTTATGTCAATTATAATATGCAAATCTTGATATGCCAGAATAGATGCCTAAAAGAATAACGTATTTTTGTCGAAATTTTCCGGCCCACAGCCGAAACAGCACCCCAATCGAGCTGTGTAAGTGCGGTTCATCCGCCAATAACTCGTGCCAGTGAAGGTTCCGGCGTGAGCAACACAGGAACCCGAACGTCAATATTATCCGTTATAGGGGAATCCGGGAGAAAAGGGGGTAGTCTTTTGGCTGCTCCTTAATCACCCGTTTCCAAAAAAATCTACCTAAAATTATCATTTCATATCGGCTTAAAATCTTGAACACCGAGTAGTCCAGTGGGCACTCGTAGTATTCTAATATCGACAAAAATAACCCTAAGGTCAAATAAGTAAAGGGAGTGTGGGAAAGAGTCGAGAAGCGTTGGTACGTCAAATAATTTAAGCACTTTTCCGAACGATAATGTTTATATTAAAATTAATTAAATAATTAACCTAAAAACTAGCTAGCTAAATTAAGAACTTTACGAGCTATAGCATTTAAGCCGAAACTAGATAAAATAAATAAGTTAAAACTAGAATGATAGATCGAGAATTACATGAGCAATAATCATTATATCGAAATTAAACAACCCACAGGGTTAAGCCGCGAAATTAGTAGTCCTTAATAACTAAAAGACTTACGACAAAAACGAATAAATAGCTGAAAAAATTCAAACTTAAATTGAAAAGGTACGCGACGCGAATACTAAATCAATAGACTTAAATCAGATTATTCAGCTAAAATTCTAATACTGACGATATCTGTATTAAGGAAACTAAAATCTAGTTTGAATAAATTGAGAAAGTCACCCTTAAAATTGAAACCATTCGAGACTAGGATATTAAATAGGATAGAATTACCTAAGTAACTGACGATAGGATCGACATAATATCATGAGATTGACAATTCGATCCCCAAAAAGTTCTCTCTAACAATAGGAGTATTGACATTAATTAATTTACCACGGTTAGACATGAATTACAGATAATGTAGAGGAGGACCCAGTTCATTTATATCAAAATATATCAAAGTCGCCTAAACCCTACATCATAAATTGAAACTAACTCCACTGAGAATAATTCAAACATGATACAACAACATAAGACCACAATTGAAATCATAATAACAACAATCAGTATTTAGAGGATAGGTTATGAACGATCGATGTTGAAATTGAATTCATTGTCAGTCAGACAGCAAACCAGCAGGAGACCACTTGTGGAACCCACTCGATTCGCGACCACGAACTTCTTCATTACAATCTAACACTGGAGGATCATAGTTAACAGGCATATGTTGGAGAGCGAAGCGCATAAACATCAGACTGAATAGTACTGAAGAGTGATGATAATTCGCCTAGAGGGAATATGACAATATAAATCGCGTATCAAATATAGAGAATTACTTACTAAACTTACATGAATAGAACCAGCAGCCCATCCGATCACAGTGAATAAATGACGAAATAAATGTAAAATTTTCATAATTCGCACAAATGGGTAGAAATCGATCATAATAACTGTCAGAGAAGACATACACAAAACACACCCAATCGTTAACCTGGCAGTGGTAGTATAGGCCACGTCAACAATATCAGAGAAAAATTTCTGATCATAAACTAGAAGACCATTGATTATGCCACGTCACTATGAGTAACAAATATTGATTCAATCCGCGGTTTTTTCAGTAGTGAAACTATATAAAAGGCAAGTATGTGAGTTGGAAATTCATTCCACAAATATCAAACGACTATGCACAGGCCAAAACGATAGATTCGCGCAGACTTATCAAGAGAGGAAGATCGTCGCCCTTGCCGACGACAAGAAAGAGTAAACGAGGAGCCAGTAGAAAGAGGAACCAACCAGCAAACAGGTAAATTTCGTCGCGTTTTCTATAATTCGTTAATTTGGTCCAAATTTTTCACGTGACACCGGCTCAGAACAGGACGAATTTCAATATTATCTAAGAGATTTTTAAGACGAGAACTAACTCAAATCAGTACCAGAGACAGACACGAGAGGAGCTAGTTAAACCCCACGAAATAACTAAATTCACTAGGATAAAAACTGTCCAGTAGATATTAAAATGCCGATACTATTTTGAGGAAAATAAGTAAATCGCATAATTTCTGAGATACTTGACAACAGATAGTTGAAATGAGCCAGAAAATCTTCGATCTCAAATGATAATTGTTGGATATATATTAAATTTTAGTCGTTTGTAAAAATCTTACTTGTTTTATTCTAAAAATTGTCTATTAATATTTTAGCAGTAATAAATTCAATGTCTAACATAACTTTAGTTAAATATGCACCTATAGTAATAATTCTCCAGGATAAATATAATTTTTAGTTTTGATGAATCGTTATGTACGCAACAGTTCCCGAGAAAGTAAAAGAACGTATTTATTTATTGGCAACATTCAGAGTGAGACTAGGTCAGCACAACCCAATAGTATCCTTAGCCGATGAACCGACATATATTCTTTAGGCATCCACCTTTCGGACTCCACCTGATAGAAAATAAGATGTCTAGTTTTATGATTGAGTATACACCAGGTTCAGTGAACAGACAAAGCAAAAATTTCGATAAGATACCTAGTTCAATGGGAACCATATAGTACCTGGCTTCTACAAATTATTACTCACGACAAGAACTCATTTAATGAATTTTATGTCATAGATGAATCCTGGATCTACGTTTCTCGAATCACCGTGTGCTTCCCAGCACGATCTGCCGCAAAATGTAGACAGGCAATGTGGGACGCAGGTTTTTCGATTTTACCTGTGAGAGAGTCCCGAGGAGGCTGCTTGAATAACTACGATGATGTGGAATTCCCTTTTATCGCAATCAAGAGAGAACCGGGCCGGAACCCAGCAGAAAAAGCCGGAACCGTGCAGAGTATATCTTGGCCCGTCACGAAGAACGGCAGAGACAGACGGATCGACAGGTGGAGATGGTTAGACGCCACTTGGCCAGAGTGAACTCTGACATTGCCGCCGGAAGGATTCCGAGCACCGACGGATATGACCCGTCGTATGGCGTATCCTACAAACTGGATGACCCAATATTGGAGGAACTTTCCACACCTATGAACGTGGTGGTTCCAAGGAATAATAAAATAAAGAAAAAAGCTTAAACTATGGTTGGATAAATAGACGAAAAGGATAAATAGTTATACATAAATTGAATTAATATTAGCTAGAATTATCTAACGAAAGAGCCATAATTAAATTTGCTAAGTTGGATATCGAAAAAATTATGCAAAAGTATTAATAACAAATTAAAATATGAGTTGCTATAAGAAATTTCATAATAAAAAAAAATTAATTAAATAAAAAATTAAATTAAAAACTGTTACTAAAAATAGATACATAAAAATTACGGTTAGAGTGAGAAAAGTTTCACACAGACAAGGAAAGGTGAGGGCGAATGCACAATGCCCAATACAAATTCCATATATATAGAAGCTTGGAATTTTCATTTTACGCATTTCTGACCTATGCTTGCTGTCAGATAAATTTGGCATTAGTGAATAGGAAGTTTTAGTTTATTATTTCTGTAAATTAATTTTATATTGCTATGTAATAAAGGATTTGGAAAAGTTGCTCGTCCAGACGTTAAAAGATCTGAGTGCATCGCTTTATAAGAATTTTCCCCTTAAATTCTTTCTAAAATCAAGTTCATTCATAGATGGAAAGAGAACTATAAATCAGCTCGTTCAGACCGTTAATAAATCTGGATGGTACGCTTAAAAGAAATGCTACGGTTTCCTCCTAGAGAACTGGAAAATTAAGATTACAGCGCACTGAATTGAAACTGTAGTCCGAGGTAGGAAACCATTAGAGGCTTACGAAGGTAGGTAGATGTGTCCAATCTGGCGCACTTTTTGGTAACCCCCAAAAAATAAAATAAAAAACAAAACAAACTAAAATATAATGTAAACGAAAAAATTACAAAAATAATGCATTAGAACTAGAACGTATATAGGCATACATTTATTAATTCTGCTGGATGTGCAGTTAGATGTGCTGTTGGATAGACTGTTGGATAATCATGTAAAAAATTATTATCTTTATTCATTGCTAGTCTCAATCATATAATGACCGTATGCTAGACTTACATTCTTTTCTACCCAAACCCTTTTATCCTTTTTGTTCGTTAGTGCAACGTTTGAAGTATTAAAACTATAAAGTTGGTGATTGTTTGTATCAATACAAAATTGAGGTACAGAAAACGTAGTATTTTTCTCGTAACAGTACTTATAATATTTATGAGTTAGCGTTGTGTCCTTCAATGTCACTCCCTTAGCTTTTAGACATTTTGATTTTCCTAGTAAAAAAAATTTGGTCTAAGGAATACCCATTCGTCATAACCTTCTCCTTTGCTTTCATCCTTGAATTTACCTATGACCGAATCGAGTTTTTTAGTGTAAAGTGGGTGATTAGACGGATAATTAGAGGGTGTCCAAAAGATTATCCTTAACCATTTCAGAAAAAAGAATATCTAGTTTACAATTTTTGATTTCGAAAAAAAGAGAGTCAGTATCACCAGCTACGATGTTAATCTCACAATTAAACTGAAATACATTTTGTAATTATGGAAAAGTTGCTCTGGTTGAAGATTTAGTGGTTTCTCAACATATTTTTTGTCAATTATTTTCTTAGTCATTTTGAAATTATGACTAATTTAAAAGAACATTGTGTATTTATATCAAAGGGTGACCAATCAAATTCGTGCATTTGTTTAAATTGTACATAAGTTGTTTGAATTACAAATTTGTATTAAATTCGCCAATTTAAAAAATCACTAATAGTTTACATAAAATTTAAACTATTTACAAAACGTTGAAATAAACTACTAAAATAATAAGAAAAATAAACTGAAAACATTTATTGACTAAAATAAACATTCAATCATCATCTACTATTGAAGAGTAATGGTATTTCTTTAATTCGGATTTTAATGACCAAATCACATATTTCCTTCTTCGCTTCAAGCATATATCGCATTCATATGCACAAATTGTGCAATTATCAACCTTTGGCAGGTCTTGGTGGACGTCATGTAGATATTCTTGAAGCACCAACTCCAGATTGATTTCTGTTGCCAGCAATATTCTAAACGGGATGATTTCCGGTGCGCAACAAATCAATTCTCTCAAGACATTTGGATATAGTTCATCCATTTTTCCAATGAGTATCGACATTAATTTTTCTAAAATATGAATTAAAATTGAAAAAATAAAATAATAGTTTACCGTTACTGGAAAGTTGAGACATGCTGTTGAAATAATTATATACAAATTTCAACCAATCAAGTTTCAACCAATCGCATGATATCCTTTACCAGTTTATCAGCGAATGAGAAGTAATTTAAATTTTTCAGTCCTAACACAACTTTTCCACTCGAAAATACATTGACACATAGTGGGTTATATTGTAACAGTCTCAACGCAGGGAATAATTCTGGTTCAAACATACAATCGGTTTGTTAAGACAATTTGTATAGATTAATACATATTCCTAGATCTATAGTAATTACTATTGATTGTAATTCAATATCGGTGATTTTATACTGCAACTCATTCGTAATTGGCGGTTTCTTACATCCCATTATTCGACATTTTCCTGATTTAAAAAATATAATTGTATGTTTTCCACATTTTTCAACAATTTTCTGAGGCTTTCCACTCGGAAAACTCATATTGCTCACATCAGTCTTTCCTCGGTAATTTATATTAGATAACATGAATAGTAAATAATTTTAATTAATCAGTATAAATATATGATTTTATCAAGAGTTCATTCAAATAATTAATATAAACAATACCTAAACCTAACTTATTTGAGAATTGAACTAAGAAATGATGCAGTATATCAAATTGTTGGTCCAAGTGGCAGTGGAAAAACTTAATTTATTTGTAAATTATTAAAATCGAATGTATTCAAATCTAAATTCAATAAGATTTATTGGCACAGGGGCGCAGATGAAGAACATGGACTAACTCAAGATAACTTTTGTAAGCTGAAAAACATGAAAATAGTTAAGGGATTCGATAAAAATTGGTCAAATCGATTACAAAAAGGTGATGTTATTATCATTGATGATTTATATCAGGAAGCAAATAAAGAAAAGGATTTCAATAATTTATTCACAAAAATCAGTAGACATGAAGGGGTTACGGTTATTTTTATAACTCAAAATCTATTTCATCAAGGAGACATTTCATCGAACACGTAATTTAAATATACCATATTTAGTGGTTTTCAAAAAACCTAGAGATGCTACTGTTATTGATTTTCTTTCGAGACAGGCATATCCCAATAATAGAAATTTTCTAATTAGTTCATTTCAAGATGCGACCATAAACCCTCATGGTTATATTTTTCTCGATTTCACTCAACAATGTCCTGATGAATTACGGGGTAGAACAGATATTTTTAACAAAGATGTGGTCATGGTTTATAAACAAAGTTAAAAACAATAAAAAGTAAAAATGTTTTTAAAAGAGCGTGTTAAACCATCAAAAATGTCAAAAACCTAAATTGAGAAAACTTAAAAGAATTCTAAAAAAGAAAATTCCAATTCCTCCAAAAACAAGTTACACATCATCGAAAGAACTTGTAACAGCAAATTTTCCAACGTCAAATTTCATTTCACATAATTTAAAATCGAAACCTGTTAAAAAACAAGTGGTTAAAACAGTCAAAAATCATCCAAGTTTTCCGTTTTTCACTGCTTTGTTAAAGGCACCAAGTGTTAAAAGAATGAATATTTTACAATCATTTCCTAATTTCGTTACTGATGATTTACTAGATATTTTAATTAAAGTTGTCAAAGGGAAAATTAAAGTAAATAAATTGAAAAAACTTGTGTTGAATAAGCATAAGAAACCTCTTTTATCATTGGTAAACAGTAAAAATCGAAAAATTATGAGAAAAATTATGTATAAATAACAAGGAGGGTTTATTGGTTCATTGATACCATTGGCATTATCATTACTTGGTGAATTACAATAAACGATGGGCCAATCGTTGCCTAATCTAAATTTTAATTTCAAGTCTTATTGTTGTAATGGAGAAGATATGGACAAACCCAAAGGACGAAGCCGGTTTCGGTAGAGTAAAAAAGCTAAAGAAAAGAGTTCCGAATTCGAAAAAGAAGACACAACAGTGGTTATCGGGACAACTGGCATACAGTTTAAACAAACCAATGAGGAAAAGATTTCCAACTAGACCATATAAGACATTTGGTATTGATGATTTATGGCAAATGGATTTGATAGAAATGATACCATATTCGAAAATCAATAAGGGATATAAATATATGTTGACATTTATTGATGTTTTCAGTCGTTTTGCTCGTGCTACTCCAATCAAAACAAAATCTGCAGATGAAATTGCTAAAGCTATAATAACAATGTTCAAAGATGGTCACTCTAACAATTTAAAAACAGATTTGGGTAAAGAATTTTACAATAGTAAAGTGAAACAAGTTCTTAATAAAATAAACCATTATTCTGTACATTCTCAATGTTGAACGCTTTGATAGAACCTTGAGAGATAAACTCAAACGATTCTTTGTGCATCAAGGCAATAAAACATCGATTAATGTTTTACGGAAAATCATACACAGTTATAATCATTCGTCGCATAAAGGTTTAAAGAGATTAAGACCTGTTGATATTTCCTCAAAAAATAGCGTCGATTTATGGTTTTCTAAAAAAATTGAAAAAGTTAAAAAACCAAAGTATAGTATCGGTAACCATGTTCGAATATCTAAAATATCTGCTTCACTCTTCATTAAAAATTTCGATACAAATCGGAGTGATGAAGATTTTGTCATTTTAAAAATTAATACAAAACAGAATCCTGTAATGTATGTTATTAAAGACTATGATAATAATGAAGTACAGGATAAATTTTATGAGCAGGAATTTAATCCACCACCCACTGTATTTTGAATTGAAAAAATGTTGAAAACGAAAAAGGTTGGTAAGGATAAACAATACTATGCCAAGTGGCATGGATATCAAAATCCGACATGGATATCAGCAAAAGATCTAGTAAAGTGAATTTTTATATTATTTTACCTAGCAATAGTTGTCCAACAATCCATCCCGAAAATCAAGCAAGTAAATTCATGGTCAATCTTCAGAATCAAATTAAAAAATGGTTATATCACCACTAGACCGTGCCACCGCTGGATCACATTCCCACCCTGGGTAAAATTTTTTTCTAAGTCTAAAAGTACAAAACATTTTCTAAAACTCATCCAAAATTTTTCAAGGTCATTTAAACAAAGACCATGACTCATCACATTTTTCTCAAGGTCATTAAAAATTTCTCAACGTCATAGTATTTTTAAAAAATTTTTAATATTATTATTACTACTTATTTTTATAAGTAGTATTTTAATTATTAATATTTTTTATTCTATTACTTAATATTATTATTATTACAAGTTAATTTTACTATTATTATTATTATTATTATTATTATTATTATTATTATTATTATTATTACTAAAATTATTATCATTATTATTAAAAGTTAATATTATTATTATTATTATTATTATTATTATTATTATTATTATTATTATTATTATTATTACAAGTTAATATTATTATTACTGAAACTATTATCATTAATTTTACTAAAATTATTATCATTTGTATTACTAAAATTATGATTATTATTACAAGTTTTTATTATTATAATTTTCATTATTATTTTTATATAAAATAAATTTTTCAACAATGTATTAAATCCAAAGGTTATAAAATTATTTCGATATTGAATAGAAAAGGTTGATGTGTACAATGTAATAATAAAATCGATATTAAGTTATATATTTGAATAAATATGATATTCATGTTTATGGCTCAAAATATGAGAAAAGATTTAATGACAATATATGTGTTATTTAATATTATTAATAAAAAATCACAACATTAAAAAGTAATTCAAATAAAAAAAAGAAATCAATAAAAATCTATTTACATCAATCTAACAAAAGTAAATCGTTAATGTCTTGACTGAAACAGCTGTTCTCGTAGGAGCTGTCATAGCTTGGACAATAAGTGCTTTGATAGCTGGGGCTGTGCGATACTTGGTCATCATCAATGACATCGATTCCTAAATAATGGCCAAATGCGAGACTGAAATTTCTACCCACCCAATTACACTTATCGTCTTTATTGGTTAGCGCAATTTTATTGTTCTTAAATGTAAAAAATTGGTGGTTCCACGTCCCTATCCAAGTTTGAGGCACCGTGAATATTGTGTCATTATTAAAACAATCTAAATATGACTAGTGCTCAATCTCTGTCCCAAACAACTTCAACCCCTTAGGTTGCTTAAATTTAATTTCGCGATGAATTTTAACAACCTGTACACCGAGAGAAAGATAAAACTTGAGAAACCGCCAATGAAGAACATGGTTCTTCTTAGGCCAATGCTGACCAATCGGAAAATCATTCAAAAAATCATGACACAATGAGGAATCTCGATATCAACCTCCATTGTATAACCACATGGAAGGGTTTCAATATCCTCAACATTCATGCACTCATTCAATACATCATCCAAACCATCATACACCCAGGCAAAATCGGCATACAGTAGATATTGGTTAAGAGCCCAACCATATAAATTATTTATTATATCTAAGTACAAGAGTTCTGTATCCTCAGAACTTGCGACATAATGCTTGTTAACAAATGTTAACCCATACCGTATTCCTCCCTCGTAGAAATTAAACATTTCCATGTCCTACAGAAGTTCTATGGGTTCCTGCAATGTTATGAGACTGACGCCCATGACATACCAGGAATTCCATAAAAGTTAAGAGGTTCTAGACTATTATAAGCAATTGCTTTTGCGCGAAATTGCTGAAAATAATCTGCAAGGAGTAATACGTCTAATTTTAAGTAGGTTAAAATATAATCTAACATTGTCTCGCAATGTTGTTGTGTCCGAATTTGTTGGACTATAGCGTATTCATCAGCAGATACAGAACCCCAAATAGGAGGCTATTCAGTCGTCTATTCAAAAACCTCAAGAGATATCGCAAAGTCATAAGGAAAAATAGCCTTGGCTCTAACAATTGCGCCATCAAAAACAGAATAAGTTAAAAGCAAATCAGTAAGTGTCTTAACAGCTTTTGCTAAAGATGAATTAACAAATTGCATGCTGCCTACGAAACGAACAGGCAATTTATTAATGTACGCTATGAGGGAGATAAATTTTTAAGTAGTGGTCGGAATAATATTTAATTCCCAAGAAGAAAAATTATTTAAACCATAATTTAAAATATGATGAAGATCATATTCCCTCAAATTGTGAAAAACCACAGGTAATTGTTTCTGGATTCGTCAAGAAACATTACACTTCCTACAAGCAGCTCCATGTTGTTGGATATGCTCACATTTCTGTGGGTGATGATTTTTCTGGGGATAGCGATGATAAATGTGTGGGGTTTATGGTTTGTGTGACTCTGATGCCAAATACAACGTTTTCTTTGCCCCCAATGGTTACCCGTAACCATTTGTTTTGAGATTAATATTTTAATATTATTATTAACATTTATTATTATTTAATCCATTTGGATTAAATAAAAACAAATAATAATAATATATTGAAAACCTAAATTTGTCATATTGAAAAATTATATTTATTGAAAAGTTATATTTATCGATATTTAAATTTTAATAATATATATATATATATATATTTATCAGGCCGATTATATCCGAAATATTGCATTGCTTCAACATGTCATTCGGTAAAATGTGATACTACGGCCATAAATTCTTTGGCATCAATTTTTTCATATGCTCCAAATGCGAGACTGCCCAAGATATAAATTATTTAGAGTTTCACAAGGAGCACTATACCCACTTAAATCAATTTACTCTAAATAAAAAATCTGTTTTTCGAAGAATAAATAAACGTAATAATAATAATAATAATGTTGGGCCAAAACACAAACGGCCTTGTAAATGTTTAAATGAATCGGTAACACACATGCAAATATAACATGCAGCTTTAAATTCAAACCTATGAAAACATCAATTAAACCTAGCAAAATATGAGAAAAAAAGCAATTACATATAAAATAATAAACAGAAATATAAATTAAAATAATAACAAAAAAGCAACAAGATCCGCACGATATAAATATAAACATAACACGAAAACCCAACAAATTCGACCGAAATTTGATAATTTAACAAAAAAATAAAATTTCATGAAAATGAAATTAAAAATCAAAGAATTTGAATTAAAAATAATTCAATAAAAATTTCAAATAAAAATGATCAAATTAAATGAAAAAATAATAAAAATCAAGATTAGAATACACTAGAAAATACCAAGGTCGAATTTTGTTTTACTAAATCAAAAAGAACACGCAAGGTTAAGAACAAAAAATAAGTTCATTTTTACACAATTTTAAGCATCGTTGAAAATCGTTTTGAAGCGTTTTTGAGAATCATTTTTCAGTTTTTTAAAAATCTATTTTAGGTGAGCGAGAGTTTTATTTGGAAAATCTCTCTCCACGTCACATCCTCGCAACCTCGGTAGAGCTCTGCTTGGATGTCGGCGTGGGGGGAGTAGTATTTTTGTATGTTTTCTAGTATGACAAGTAATTTGTTATATTGTTTTAATATTAATAAAATATTTATAAAGCATAAAATTATTTTATTTTTACTAATTAGTCGTTTTTGTCGAAATTTTTCCGGCCCACAGCCAAAACACATCACAAGTCAGTAAAATCATACACATTATTCAGATTCGTGTAAGTGCGTGGAATATCGCCGATGATCTGTGCCCGTGAAGACCCGGTGTGCGGAACGCAGGTATTTGGAACGTCAATATTATGCCGTATAGAAGAAAGGAGAAATAAGGAAGTGGCCTTTTGGTTACTTCCTCGTTTCTCGATTTCTTTAAAATCGACCTAAATCATTTTACACACGGCTCAAAATCACCACACCGAGTAGTCCAGTGGGCACTCATTAATCGTAATATGAACATAATGCGCCTAAGGCCAATTAAGGGAAGGTGACGGGTAATTAAAGTCAAATGAAATCGTTGTTATAAATGAATTAACGTTAATAATACTAAATGATAGAATGTCACTAATTTATCACACGACAACTCCAATTAACCATAACACTATAGGACGATCGAAATTCGATAAGCACGTTCTGGAAACCCAAGCAAGGAAAGGTTTTGTAACGTATCTACACGATAGTAATCAAGAAATTTTTTCCATTCCAAACCTCTGGGGCACCCGAATTAATTCTCCGCCCTTCTCACTAACATCGTAAGGAGAAAATGGCTAGCCATGGGAAGGTAAAGCATTCGAAATAGCAAATGGCTTAAATTGAGTAGCCCTCCAATCTGGATATGGGCAAGTTTATCAATCAAACGCCGAGTTTCCAGAGCGACTTATCGAGTTTCGAACCAACATCCCTTTCATTCCATTAACCGGCGACTCATTTAGAATTAAACATGAATACAGTAAGATCTCCCCATAAAAATTTTTTACACCATCAAATTCACGCTCGCCAACTGCTCATTATCCAAAGACCGGATAAGTCAACGGAAATGAATCTCTAAATAAAATCGATAAGACCAACTATAGTTAAAATAAACAAACCGGATTTTCGAATCAGCCGACCAAACTACTGCGACACCAAAAATAAATAATAGCGACGATTAATATCGAATCACGACGCAACAGATGAATCTCCAACTAATAAACCCATAATCCAAAATTTTCTTCACCAAACGATTTAACTAATCGGAGATAAATCAATCAAGCAAAGTGCACCATTAGTCACGCCAATAAGCATGTGCAAGACACCCCCACACAGCCAACTTAATAAATTCATGTCAATGACTCCGAACGACCAAAATTTTGGAATTTTATCTTAATATGAATTGTCGACCAATTTTGAATGCTGAAGAGACCCCGGCTAAATTATGTAACAGACGAACAGCGATGGATCTCGATTTACGGGTTAAAAGTAAAAATTCATATAATATTATTAGAAATTAAATAATAGATAATAATAAATGGATAATATTTGGCAAGTTTTTTTTGGTGTTTTATAATATCGTTATTCCATCAATCTCACGCGGACTGCTGAATTAAATCTGTATCGAAATCCCCAACCATCTTTATGCTAATTTGACTCGCGGCGGTTGTTGTATGATCTTGACGTCTTGAAAAACTACATCCCAGGAAATCCTCACCCAGTTAGATCGCAGCAAATCTCCGAGTTCGACCCCACCAATGTTAGTATCCTCCTATTAGTCCGGGTCCGGCAATACCTGGCCAACGTGGAAGATGATGTCACCACAGGGAGAATCTTGGACAATTACAGCCAGGTGCCACTGCCCGACCACAGACCAGTGCGGAATACATTACGACCCGTGTTCGTAACCTCGGGTTACACGGCGGAGGAATGGTTGCGAAAATCTCTAGAGCAGCCATGAGTGTACAAACTAGTGATTGTAAACTTTGATAAACATTACTGTAATACAAATAATTCTCGAGATTTCGTTTCTCTTTTTCTTTTACTTATTTTCGTCATCTTGAATTGTTTATAACTATGTTTAAATTAACTACTTAGGTAGAGAAATTGAGTCTACTAAAGATTTTATGTGTATATTGGATATTGCAGAATGGAACCCCTACGGATACTGCAAACCGAACTCGCCCACGCCCAGAAGGCTTACAAGGACCTGCACGATCAGATCATGCAACTGACTGCAGAAATACGACAAACAAAGGCCATCTGAATGGCGCCCCAAAAGGCCAAGACACTTTACCAGCGACTCACTGCCGCCCAAAAAGGGTGGGCAGACGAAAAGCAACTCAATCAAAGCCTGAAGACCCAAGTGAAGGGGTTAGAAGTGGCCTTATCTGCTTGTCAGGAGGGAGCTGCGGTAACGTACCTTCTTGTGTTCGCCCCCGCCCAACTGGCTTACCGGGAGGCAACGGCAACCCCAACTACAACCATACCTTCGACCCCGACCACCATTACAAACAGCTATCGCCCAGAACGCAGAGAGCGGCCAAAAGACGAGCCGCGTGATTGCGGAATACAACTCAGGCTACTAACTAAATCTCGATTTTCACCTGTATAAAATGATGTACATCCGTATTAAATCTTTGTAGTTGTTTGATCATTAATTAGTTAATTCATATGTTTATTAATTTGCTTCAATCAGGGGTATGGGTCAATACAATTTACAAAACTCACCATAAAGAGAAAGGGACCTAATGACTTAAAGCGGGCACAGATCTTCTAACGATAGCTCGTTGAACCCAGGGATTGTCCGAGCAATTACAGCATTAGTAATAGCGCTCACTTTTTGCGGACAATCCACCCACTCGAACACATTTCCAACGTTGCCTAGAAACGGGTGCCGAGTGGTAGTTATAAATATTTATATGGCGTTACCGGGGAAATCACAAGAACATTTAAACAAACATCAGTCATAATAATAATAATATTAATAATAATAATTTATTGGTTTAAAAGATGCTATTAAATGTCTCTTGAACACATACATACAGGAGGGATATAAAAAATTTCCTTGTTTTAAAATTCATACAAAATTTTGGTAGGGGGGATATCGGAAAATTTTTTGAAAAAAGTATGAGTCATAAAACCTTTGCTAGGAGGGGGTTGGACTTAGAAAAAAGATTTTTGATAAAATTTATAGAAATATACATGTATTTTTAAAAAATTTCAAGGTTTCTATTAAATGTCCGGTGCACACACATATTGGGGCACAAAATTTTAGGATTTTATTTCTTGTCCACTACATACACACACTGGGGTAGAAAATGATGAGTCACCATTTTCCCCATTTTTGTATTATTTTCATACTCTGCGTACTCCGTTTCACTTATCGGCGAATCTTTTTCTTAATTGGTTTCTGCTTCTTCATGATTTCTTTATAATATTTTTACAAATAGCAATTTCAAAATGCATGCCATTCTTTCCCACATATCAGACATTTATTTTTTATGGGACATTCAAATCTGCTATGTTCTTTATCTCCACAAAAAGGGATTGTCCAGAAGAAAGATTTTCTGTATTTGGTGGCCCTTTACCACGGCTTTGATTATACAATCTTGTCGCTATGTTTCATCGATACTGTAGGATATCATCTTTGAAACGATGTATTGCTCAGCTTTATTTCTCTCTCCATATCTTCTTTGGCCCGATATAAATATTGAAGGTTTCTTATAATTCTTATATTTCCCATCTTGAAATCGGCCTTTATTTTCTCTTACATGATTAGTTTGAACATTTACTCAAGTTTTTCATTATTATTTTTTATTCCTTCTGTCTCTCTATTCATATTTTGAAAGCCTTAACCAAAGTTCTCGTCTCTTCTAATTTCATTCCTGATTTTGAAGTCAGTAATTCTTTAATACGATCATTCTGCATTCGTTGTCAAATAACATCCTGCACTATCTCTTCTTTCGACATACTGAATCATAAACTTCAGTAATCAATTTGCGTACTCTGATCTCAAACGTTGCAAATCTTTCATTAATGCTCTGTTTTTGAACTCAATTCTTGGATTTTGTTCAGAATCGATCTTTTAACTGTGAATGTTTCTAAGAACCAGATCCTTGCCTCACTATCAGAAATTTCTTTTCTCTGTGTGGATGTGGTTTCTTTCCACAGGATTTCTGCTTCGTCAACCAGCAATAAGTCGAATACTGTTGTTAACTGTTGATCTGCAGTTTGTATTCATTTTTCCATTTTATCATTTTTTAGCCTTAAGATGGCTTTTTTTGTCAAATCGCTTAATATTGAAATCTAGCAACCGAAAAATCGTCTTTTTGGAAAGTGACTCTAGTAATCCTTTTGAGTTTGACATTTTGATTGATTTAGCATGGTCATCAGTTAAATCAAAATTGTTAGAAATTTATATATTTATTTAATTCAAAACTTAAAAACTAAATAAATCTCTTTAATTTAAACAAATTAGAATAATTTTAAAAACCACTCTTTTAAAATATTTCAATGCCTTAAAATATTTTTAAAAGAACTTCTAAATATTGAAAGTATATAACTCTCTAGATTGCGCCAAGGCGAGGATATAATTATAGATGATTTGTATCAAGGAACAAATAAATAAAAAGGATTTTAATAACTTTTTCCAAATATCAGAAGACATTGTGAAGCTAGTTATTTTCATAACACAAAACCATTTTCATCAAGGAGGAACTCATAGAACCAGTAATTTATACGCTCAACATCTAGTTATTTTCAAAAGTCCACGTAATCAAAAGATTATTGATTTAATTGAATTATTCCAAGATGCGACGAGTATTCCCACGGATATTTATTTTTTGAGTTTACATAACGTAGTAAAGATTTACTTATCAGAACGATTATTTTTAATGAAAAAGGTGTTACGATTTATAAACAAAATCGAAAACAATAAATTATGGTATTTAAAAAAGTAATTGTCAATAACGAACTTGATACAAAAGTTGGTAAAGTAATTCGTAAAAAAGCAATCAAGAAATGCGGTAAGAAACGAAAAGTAAAGAATAATCTGATGATAAAGAAGTGGATTAAATTATAAATAATAAAAACAATGTAAGAAAATACTAAACATGAAATTTAAACGTAGATTACCATATTTCAATGCCTTGGTCAAGACTCAAAATAATAAAAGAATGACGATTTTACAAGCTTTTCCTTCGTTTGTTATTGATAATTTACTTTTCGTTCATATTTTACTTCCTTTCACAAGTACATATTTGTGCGGAGCATATTATGCTGCCACAGAATCAAAATACGAAAACCTTTCGGACTCTACATCACACATGAGACATCAGCTCTCTGATATTGCGCTGATATTAAAAAAAATTATAATTCAAAGGCTCAAAACCATTGCAGTCATTATTAACCGAATTTTTTGTATTTTTTGTACATTTACATAGTTGAACTTCATATACGACATAAACGGTTAAAGCGCTAAAAATGACTTAATAAAACAATTTAAATGTGATTTCCACTGTTTCCATAGGTAAAATGTTTATTGATAAAATAAAGCAATTTAATTTAATAAGTTATTTTGCATAATTGTAATCAATTATCAATAGTTAATATTTGTTTTGATTAAATAAAAATTAAAAAATCAAATGGCAGGAAAATATCCCATGGAAAAAAGATATGATGCGGAATCAGAATTGAGAACAGCATATAAAAAGTATACGAAAACTCGACGGGGCTTAGCGACTTTGGATTATACAGCAATAGAAAAAATTCTAAAACGATGCGGTTTGTATGCGCCTCCGATTTTAACAGAAAGTACGCTAGAAAGAGAATTTGTCAAATTCTTTGGCGGAAACATGAAACAGGAACTGGATTTTCCATCTTTTGATAAATTTTTAATTGAGATTGTGTCGAAATTGTTTGCCAAAGTAAAGAACATTGAACACCAGCACGCCTATGACATAATGGTTGAAGCGATTATTAAGAAAGCTCCTAAATCCCCAATTGAGAAAATATGAAATTTCAGTCATTTGTATAATAATTTCTTTATCACAATTTATTTTGGATTTGGGAAATTTGATGAAATTTTGCATGAACACTAAAATTCATAGCAAAATATATTTAATGAAACCATTTTCAAGTTCTTTTTATATTACCTTTATTGTATTTTCACTATCTATCCATTTTCAATTTCTTCTCTCTCGATTTCTTTAGATTATAAATTAATATTTTTTATATTTAACACGAATTTTTTGGCACTGCCTTTATTTGTATTGAATATTTTGTTTATATTTCATATTTTGAATTTTCAAATGTAATTTCACGTTTTCAAATTTATGTCTTTTTCTATGGTTGTTACAGTTGATTAGGTTGAATAGAATTTGAAACGAGAAATTAATAAAAGATAAAATCAAGCAAAGTCTCAATGGAGAATATTTTGATTGGACAACATTTAAGAAACGCGGCTGTAAATCATCGTCATCCTTTACAACAGTAATTCTTAACGGGGATTGCTAAATTATGTGGAAAAATAATATAACAAATCCAACAAAAACTTTATTTCAAAAAAATATATTTATTTAAGATATTAGCAAAATTCAGTAATTTTCAATATTTTATTTTAATTTTGGAATTTTATGAAAATTTTTTATTTAAAACTTATCAACTCAATAACTAGTAAAAGACAGATTGAAAAAAATATAGAAACTTTCAGTGAAAATTTATATTAAATTTTAATGCAAAAAACTTTTTATAAATAAAAGGTTTATAAATAAAACTTTTTTTTATAAAAAATTCTCTTAATATGAGAAAATTGCAAAAACAAAGTTGGTTGTTTTCATCATCTAAAAAATACATGTCAACTGAGAGAGAAGAAAATTTCTGAATGAAAACTGGTGATCCAGAAAACAATACTTGAAAGGTTTATGGAAGATAACCATTTTTCAACAGATAAGTGGATATTTTAATATTTAAATAATTAAATAAATTTGGCAACGATTTAATTAAAAGATAACGCCAATAAAAAACCTTTCGTACGATATATTTCGATAGCACAGCTATCATCTTCAGGTACTCAAAACCAACTAAAAATATTATGAATTAACATTTAATTTAAACAAATTATTTTTTATTAATTTAATTTTTTAATAAATAAATATTTTTAAAAATATATTTTAAATTAATTTAAAATTTAAAATTTTTTTTTACTTATATTCTAATTTTTAAAAATTAATGTAATTTAAAATTTTCAATTATTTTAATAATATTAAAAAAACAAACATGATTTAACATACGTAACCTTTTGTTTATAAAAGGTATGTGGATGATATTTTTCTTATTTTTGAAAACCAGAAACATGTAGAACCGTTTTTGCATTTTATGAACAGTTTACATAAAAACATTGTATTCACATGTGAAACGGAAAGAAAGTCATCAATTGCGTTTTTGGATTTGTTAATTCAACGCAAAGATAAACAGTATGAGACATAGATTTATAGAAAACCAACTGATACTGGTCTTTATACTTCTCCAGAAAGCTTTTGTGAATTTAAGTATAAGAGAAATATGGTGAAAGGATTGATTTATCGTTCATGGGCTTTATCTTCTACTTTTGCTAATTCGGTAAAATGTGTTGATAAATTGGTTGAGTTGTTGATAAAGAATGGATATTCTAAATCATTTTTATTGTTGATGATAAAAGAAACTGTTGATAAATTGATTAAAAATCCTAAGGATCCATGTTGTGGAAAGTCTGAATGTAATTTGTCGGATGGGTGTGAATTGAGTGTTGATCTGGGTGATGGTAAAAATGGATATAAAAAAATTGAGCCTAAATATGTGTTAGTATTGCCGTACTCTGAAGGCTTTACAAATTATAAGAGGAAGTTGGGTAAATTGATAGGAAATTTAGAGTATAAGATCGTCTCTAATTCGTGTAAGGTACGCAATATGTTTATTAATAAATCAAAAACTACGGTTGGATTGTGTTCTGATCTCGTTTATCAATTTACATGTAATGGGTGTAATGCCACATACATTGGAGAGACTTCCCGTCATCTCTGTACTCGAGTTTTAGAGCATTGTCGATTGAAGGGTTTGACAAATATTATTGAGCACAATAGAGGCTGTAAAAGTGATATAGAGATGTCTGATTTTAGAATTTTGTTGAGAAGTTTTAATAGTTAT
>CM039680.1:168313289-168318289 GCA_022537955.1 Schmidtea mediterranea
GTATGGCTATAATTCTTCACTATCATAAATTCAGTTTGCATGTCAAAATAATGATTATAGTTGTCATCGTATTTATACTATGTATATAACCAATGCAATGATAATGTATAATTTTACTATAAAGATTCTAAAAATATTTTGAAATTAAAAATGTCAAAACTGAAGATACTCAGAAAGCTGAAAAATTAGCTATGATGTATATAACCTTAATGTCTGCATAACCTCTTCATAATCTCGAAGTTTGAGTAATAAATTGCATCGATATTGCATTTTAAATGAATGGATATTGCAATAAAATATTATAAAAAATCATACGGAAACAAGTGATCAAAACTTATCTATATATATATATATATTTTTTTTATGATGGAATAATACCAGTTGAGGTTCTAAGGATCTATATAGAAATGTTTTGTAATCAAGTAATTCTAAAACAAATTGAATAGTTATACATGTTTTTGTTACAAATTAATAAATTTTATCATAATTCATTAAAATATTTAAGTAAAACAATATAAAAAAGTTTTATGTAAATTGTTACATTGTTGTATTAACTTAATATTGAATCGAAGTAATGAACCAGCAAAATTTATTTAAATATTACCATCAAATTATTTATGATAATTATAGTAAAGATAATAACGTTTTAAGTAAATTATTACAAAATCATAAAATAACACAACTTGCAAATACTGCGATAAATTATTTTAATAAAATAGTTAACAAATAATAATAATAATAATAATAATAATAATAATAAAAATAATAATAATCATAAATTTTAATAATTTGACAGATAAAAAATTAGTTCTGATACTAGATGCTAACTAAATATTAACAAAATATTTTAATGGGGATACATAACTTGAGTACTTAATGTAATGTTCAGATGGATGAATAAGGTTTTGTTAATCATATACGATTCACGGCTTTTTATGTAAAAATAATTGAAAATGAGTCAATTATCATCAAATTAATACTGTCCAATAAAGATATCATAGCTTGTTTTAAATATCTGATTTAATCGAATTTCCATTGATTTGTCGTAGATTTTGAATCTAAAAAACATACATTCAAAGATTTACTCACTGTTCGATGAAGGGGTTACATATCATTGTGGTATTAAATAAATCGGGAACAAAATTACTTTAAAGGGTTGATAAATGTATCGATACAAAGTTGACATATATGCACATACAAGGTTGACACAACTGCATTCACATGATATAACATTCACACATCTATCAATCAAAATCATGCATTTGGGTCGCAGATGAGTAATAAAATCAATCAAATAACAAAAATGAGCAAATCACATATAAAACACGATAATTATACATTGAGGTTATCAATTATAATCAATTTGAGGTATTTATCACATATAAAATCTAACCTATTTCATACAATTTAACAGTCTTAATATGTTTGTTATGAAAACATGGGTATATTTGGGGTACTTCATTGAAATATATCACTCACTGTTGAAAATTATTTTACGTTAGACATAAACCATCAAAACATTTATTTTAGAATTATTGGAAGTTGAACTTTGTTTTATAAAACTGTCGTAACTTTTATCAAATTCAATTGGTAAAACAGAAAAAATATTTTTACTACATTACATATATACAAAATGATATTCTTCAATAATTATACCACAACTTTCACATTTACGAGTAGTGGTTTTGAAACAAGAAAAACAAATAATTATATGTCCACAAGGTAAATATATGATGAATGCTTTGTTAATCTGAGAAATTGATCATGTCAGAAAACCTTTTCTTGCATCGGACAGTTTTTCGAATTTTTATATTTCTATTTTATCGACATTATCATCAATAATTTCATCAGTGATTTGTTGAATCCAAACAAGTCTACAAAACATTCAACTAATTCATGTTTAAAGGATTTATTTCAATTTTGCTAGAAATATATCATCAAATTTTGATGCCAAAAGCCTATCAATTATTAAAAAGGTCTGACCCCATATAACACCTAATTTAAATGGTTAGTTTATTCAATAAATATCAAACCAAACTTCTGTATCCTTTATCACCATTTATGAAAATAAAATCTAAGGTAATTTATTAATGAATGTTTAATAAATGTTTAGTAAAATATAAAATTTTGTTATTCATTGATATTCACGATAAAATATCCATGGCAATGTTGATATTTTGTTAATGAAAATATGGTCATACAATTTGATCATACAACATGGTCATACAATTTGATCATACAACATTGAGCGAATCATATATATGTATATTAGTTAATACATAGCCATTTCGTAAGTTCTTAATAATTTTACTAATATTAATTATATAATTGAGTATTTGTTACCAAATTGGAAGTCATACAGGCTTAGTCAACTTCTATATATATATATGTTTAGAAATTATTTTTATTTTTATACATATTTATTGGATATTTTGGTAAGAAAACATATAAATTATGTAAAAGTATGGGCCATTCTCAAATATTTTCCTTTGCAAATATTTTTCCGTCAAAACATTTAAAAATCTATTAAACCGGTTTCATAGACGAAATTTATAACCCAAAGAAAAATTTTACAGTTAAACTGTTATATTATTGTTTTTAAAGCGACTTTGTCCAATCAGATTAATGTATGCTCGTTGCACCTAAATTGCAATGTCTTTGTTTGGGAATCGAACATAATATTGTTTTACTTAGTTTTACTATGTATTTTACAGTATTTATTAATGTCATTATGGTTCTTTTTATGTGTGTATTTATAATGTGCAATTAAACACTCTTTGTGTTACTTTCATCCAAATATTTTATATATTTTCCTATGATACTTTCGAATTCATTTACGAAATGGTAAATTAAATATTTTATGTAGATTATTTAATTTTATTTTTTATTTTTAATTTTAATTTTAAATATTTAGATATATATTTGTATGTTTTTTAGATTCAAAATCTACGACAAATCAATGGAAATTCGATTAAATCAGATATTTAAAACAAGCTATGATATCTTTATTGGACAGTATTAATTTGATGATAATTGACTCATTTTCAATTATTTTTACATAAAAAGCCGTGAATCGTATATGATTAACAAAACCTTATTCATCCATCTGAACATTACATTAAGTACTCAAGTTATGTATCCCCATTAAAATATTTTGTTAATATTTAGTTAGCATCTAGTATCAGAACTAATTTTTTATCTGTCAAATTATTAAAATTTATGATTATTATTATTTTTATTATTATTATTATTATTATTATTATTATTATTTGTTAACTATTTTATTAAAATAATTTATCGCAGTATTTGCAAGTTGTGTTATTTTATGATTTTGTAATAATTTACTTAAAACGTTATTATCTTTACTATAATTATCATAAATAATTTGATGGTAATATTTAAATAAATTTTGCTGGTTCATTACTTCGATTCAATATTAAGTTAATACAACAATGTAACAATTTACATAAAACTTTTTTATATTGTTTTACTTAAATATTTTAATGAATTATGATAAAATTTATTAATTTGTAACAAAAACATGTATAACTATTCAATTTGTTTTAGAATTACTTGATTACAAAACATTTCTATATAGATCCTTAGAACCTCAACTGGTATTATTCCATCATAAAAAAAATATATATATATATATAGATAAGTTTTGATCACTTGTTTCCGTATGATTTTTTATAATATTTTATTGCAATATCCATTCATTTAAAATGCAATATCGATGCAATTTATTACTCAAACATCGAGATTATGAAGAGGTCATGCAGACATTAAGGTTATATACATCATAGCTAATTTTTCAGCTTTCTGAGTATCTTCAGTTTTGACATTTTTAATTTCAAAATATTTTTAGAATCTTTATAATAAAATTATACATTATCATTGCATTGGTTATATACATAGTATAAATACGATGACAACTATAATCATTATTTTGACATGCAAACTGAATTTATGATAGTGAAGAATTATAGCCATACCTTACATTTTCTCAGATTTTCTATCACTTACAAATTTTCAATGCCAATCACATTAATCAATACCCAATAATATCGGATGCAGATTGTAATTAGTAAACGAAATTCTAAATACAATGAATATCAAGTTAAGAAGCGATAACAACATATATCTTGGCCACGAGAATGCAAAGTTTTATATTGCTAATAAAGAAGTAAATTTTATTGAAAACTTTCATTGGTATACAATTATCATTATACAAGGATAGAGGATCAATTCAGATGATGTCATGACTCCAATTTGGAAAGTCAATAGTGCTAGAATGTCATTTTAATAAATATTTTCATAAAATAACTGGGGTTTTATTGTGTAGATTGGTTTCCATATGCTTTTGTTTTTATTGATTCATTGGGTAAATTAGTTTTCTTTTTATTGATTTATTATGTGTTAACTCCCTCTTTACTCATATTGTACCTACCTGATAGCCATCTGTTACTAATATACACATAGTGCATCAATTTACTCACTCAAATCACAATTAGATATTTACACATAAAATATATACTTTAAGTTAAAATTAGCTTATAAAATATATTTGAGTTCAAAATTTAAGTAAAACTTTATAAATTAACTTAATATTATCATTAATTAGTTATGTTATCCACTTTTGATAATTTAATAGTAAACATTTTAATATTCTTCAATTATAAATTTTAGATCTTTAAATATAAATGTTGATAACACACATGATGACGAAATGCTTGATAATAAAATTATAATAGACGAAAATAATGTTAATGAAATGGTAATAATAATAAAAAGTTAAAGTATAATAATAATAATAATAGTATTAATTAATAATATTAATAGAGATCTGTTGAATATTACAGATATTTTATTTTACAGTTGTTATATTACTTATAAAATATATCTTAATACAAATAGATTGGATAAACACAGAATTACTAATATCAATTATCATTTTTTCTGCTTTCTGAGTATTTTCAGTTTTCACACTTTTAATTTCA